>JAZHPD010000018.1:0-43488 GCA_037575805.1 Lecanicillium sp. G3 | reverse complement strand
AAATGCCCAATCCGGTTGGCTGCGTCTGGGCAGGCCGGGCCCCCTGGTTGGGCCCCGACCCCCCCACGTTTGGGGCCCCCTCTGGCTTTGTGCCCCCCCCCCCCCCCCCCCCCCCCACCCCCTGGTTTAATCGTCGATCGCCAGCACGGCGCAGCCTTTCTATGGTGGTTCAGTGATGGAGCGGCGTCTTGGCATTCTGCGTGTCGTCGTGCAAAAGGAGAGACACGAGAGATAAGGGGACAAGTCTGTGTCTGGTTGGCGGCCCCTCACGTCGTCAAAGTGTGCCATTTGGGAGCTGTTGTCGTGACACATGCGATACGTGTCCAACCGTTGCATTGGAACTCGGAGTCCGCAGCGATTGCGTTGACAAATGGAAATGTCGTCTTGTCCGGATGTTCCCATCGTCCGCATGGGCGCGCGGCGCAAAAGAGTCAGAGTCAGTTGGAGTCAGTTACCTGGCTGCGTCGTCCGCTAGTGACGAGGCTAGCGGCGTCCGCCTCTTCGGTCGCAGCTGTGTGCGCTGGGCTGTGTCTCGCCTGCCGATGCCCGGAAAAGTCGATGCAATGGATCCTAAATGAATTTTTTAGTCTCCTGGTCCTTCAAGCTAACGCAGGCCGTCTGGTTTAGTGTACAAGGTGACAAGTTAGAATGGTGGAGGCCCAGCGTTTGGAAGCCTGCAGTGTCGCCCTGGTGTCGCATCTGAGTGCGCGACTCCACTTAAGGTTATTTTTTCCCAGGCCGCCCGTCCCCTTTGCTCCTGCCTTGCCTGCGCTCTTTGGCTCTTGCCTCTTGACCCTGTTAAACCTGTTCCGCCACGCCGCGCCGCGCTACGCCACGCCACACCTCCCTCCGTTTGCCGTGCTTTGCTTTGGCCTCGTCGATTTTATAATCTTTTCCTTTCATATTAATTCTCTACATTCCCTCCTCACACGACCGTTTGATCATCTCCTTGATTCCCTCTCACCACTACTCGTCTAACAAAAACCACTCCGCGACTGGTGCAACACTCTTCTTTTCATGGATACCTCGTCGCCTACTCCCTACAGGCTGGCCCAGCTTGCGTCGAATGCCTACGAATTGCCCCTCAAAGTCTTTGAAGGCGGCTCCTCGTCACCTTCGCTCGCGCATCTTTGTTTGCTAGTCTTTGAGGCTGTCCTTGAAGTCGTCTGCGTCAGTTTGCCGGGTTACATCGTCGCTCGGCTCGGCCAGTTTGACGCCGACAAGCAAAAGTTCCTCGCCAACCTCAATGTCACCCTCTTCACGCCATGCCTGAGTGCGTCGATATCCCAGATAGTATCATTCGATGCTCCCCCGTTCCCTTGCTAACGTCTTCTCCCAGTCTTCACGAAACTCGCGTCTCAGCTAAGCGCTGATAAGCTCAGCGATCTCGCCATTATCCCCGCCATCTTCGTCGTTCAGACACTCGTCTCTTGGACTGTCGCCGTCACCGTCGCCAAATGTTTTCGATTCAACCGACGCGCCTCAAACTTTGTCATCGCCATGGGCGTATTCGGCAACTCCAACTCCCTGCCCATCTCATTGGTTCTCTCGCTCTCTCAGACCATCAAGGGTCTCCACTGGGATAGGATACCTGGTGACAACGACGACGAGGTCGGTGCCCGCGGTATCCTTTACCTCCTCATCTTCCAGCAGCTCGGCCAACTTGTCCGATGGAGCTGGGGCTACCACGTGCTGCTTGCGCCCAAGGAGAAATATGTCGAATACAATCAAGAGCGCGCCGAGCAGGGCGAGTACCGCGATGACGTCGCAGCCCCGCTGCTCATAGAAGAACTTGAAGGCGATACCGAGGACGAGGCTGATGGCAGCGATGACTACAACCCGCCTGGCCGCACTCCAGTCGGCGGGACGTCGCGCGCTTCCGTTGACGGCTCGTCCGACGACGAGAGCTCTCCCAAGAAAAGGCGCCCCAATGGATCCGGAAACCAGGCAACCGACTTCTCCGCATTCCCCCACGTTCGAAGCAACGAGGATGATCAGAATGCCGCCGAAGGTGTTTACTGCAAGGCCAACAAGGCATTCTGTTGCGCGAAACACGCCATCCATAGCGCCGGCACTCGCATCTACAACGCGCTCCCTTCTCCGCTGCAGGCCATGTGCAACGGCATTGCTTGCGTGTGCTCCAAGATCAATGCTTTCCTCTGGGGCTTCATGAACCCGCCGCTGTGGGCCATGTTGATCGCTGTCTTTGTCGCCTCCATTCCTTCACTCCAGCGCCTGTTCTTCGAAGAGGGCTCTTTCATCAAGAACAGTGTGACGAGTGCTATCCAGTCCAGTGGTGGTGTCGCTGTTCCTCTCATCTTGGTTGTTCTCGGTGCCAACCTGGCTCGTAACACCATGGCTAGCCCCGACAGCCTCGATCTTGAAGAGGAGGAGATTGGTACTAAGCTCCTGATTGCGTCGCTCATCAGCCGCATGCTTATTCCCACCATCATCATGACTCCCATCCTGGCCCTGTTTGCCAAGTACCTCAATATCAGTATTCTCGACGACCCCATCTTTGTCATTGTCTGCTTTCTTCTTGTTGGTGCTCCCAGCGCCCTTCAGCTTGCCCAAATCTGCCAGATCAACAACGTCTTTGAAAAGACTATGGGTCGTCTTCTCTTCCAAAGCTATGTCATCTGGTATGTCTTCAGTCATCGCCCCCTTTATGTGATATCCGCTAACTTTGATGTAGGATTCTGCCCTCTACTCTTGTGCTCGTCATGCTGGCACTTGAGGTTATCGACTGGGCTCGGGAGTAAAAGTCTGATTCAACATTTCTATTGTATTAGCGCATCTTGGACATGATTCGTGTTTCTGTTTTCTTGTCGTGTTTGCATATCATTTACCAGGGGGTTTCCTTGTTTCACGTTCGGCGTTTTTGGTTTGAATGGGCGTGGAGATTTCCAGCCTTTTATTAGAGCGGTTTATCGCATTCTCGCATGTGTACAGCCAACGCATCTAGTTATTTTAGATGACGTGCGAGACAATGAAGTTTTTGTGTTGCGCGCCGCTGTTTCCTGTTGATTTTTTGATATTCACTGTTGGGCCGGGCCGCTCCCGGATGACAGCAATAGTAGTATTTTATTACAGAATGAAGACTTATCGTCGTGTGCGAGTTCGTCGTCCCTTTTTCCCTTTCCTTCTGCAGCAAATCCAAACCAATCACCGATAAATGACAAAAATCAAACCAATTTGTAAAGAAAACCCAAAGTCCCATACGCCGTGAACAATGATGTGCTGTGTTCTGAAACTGGCGGCCGTTACCCCGCCTTATAACACGCCGTTGACGACTCCGTCTCCGTTGACGGTGTTACCGGGAACCAGGGCCCAGTCGCGGACATTGCCCTTGAAGTCGCTGATGCGGACCGTCTTGATGTCAACGACGATGACGCGGACCTCCTCGCCGGCGACGAAGCGGCTGGCGCCGGCGGCGTCGGCCTGGCCCGCGACCGGTCGGGTGAAGATGGCGGTGCCATCGTCGAAGCTGTTGTTCTCGAGGTGCTGGGCAATGTAGAAGGTTTCCTCGTCGGAGCCGGTCGGGGCCAGACGCGCGGCACCCCCTATGGTGGCGCTGATGCTGGACATGGCGGAGCTGTTGAGGTTGAGGAGGAGGGTGGCCAGGCTGGACTGCTGGCGCTCGCGCTCCGGGGAGCCGCCGGAGAGGCGGCGGCCGTTGGGCCGGTGGGAGACCCCTGGCGGGAGGTTAGTATATTTGTGCGTAGATATTTGCTGAAGGAGGATGAAATAGGCATCGTATCGTGTGACGTACAGTCGTGGACTAGGAGGGAGACGTTGGGGTTGGCGACAATGTTAGTCGTCTTGCGCGAGGCGGGGTTTGTCGTCATGACGATGACGGGCGCGGAAGAGTGCGGCGAGGACGGGAGATAGGTGTAGTTCATCAGCGATACCTGAGGAACATTGTCGGTGCAAGTAGCGAGATGAAGCTGCGAAAAAAGTGACAAGCAGTTAGTCTACTGACGATGCGTGGAGGCCATGCGAGCAGCTGTCACGAACGAATCGGGCATTCTCCAGGCACTGCACCACCTCCTGCGGCAGCGTGCTGGTGATTTGCTTGTTGGTGTCGCCTTCCGAGGCCTCGTAGTTGAGCGGTATCTTGTCCATGTTGCGATGCGTGGTTGCGAGTTGGCGGCCAATGGCAATGATGCTGTCTCGGCTGAGTGATGATGATGACAGTGCTGGAGCGGGAGCAGTGAACCCCGCTGTTGGACTTTTTTACGCGGGCTGCCCGGCTGCACGCCCAGAGGGCATCGGCCGTGGCGGGCCAGAGCCAGATAAGCTCGGTGGTACGTGTAGTGGGGTGCGTCGTGGCGGGCAGCGGGCAGCTGTGGTATCACTAATACGCCAGTGACCTACGGGTGGCACAGCTTGCTGAATTCCAATCGTGGCTGGTGTACTCGCCTGTCTGTGGCTGAAGCTGCGGCTCAGTCGAAAGCGTTGCTACAGCGCTCAAGTGCCCCAATCCGGGGTAAATTCCTTAGCGGCACCTTCAACCGGGCGCGGCACAAGACGGCACAGCGCTGCCCTCCCCAACAGGCGCTGTAGCCCAGACCTGGGTCTTCTGGTCTTCTGACGTGCCCACGGCTACTTTCGGCTCCCCACGGACGGCTTTAGCTGCTGCGCACCCTTTGGCCTTCGCTGGTCGCGGACGGCATCTCGACTTTCAATATTTTTCCCTTTTGCTGCTCCCTCCCACCTCTTCTTCCCTTCCCCTCTTCTCACATTACGTGCCATTGAACTTTTCTATTTACTTTGGGGAAACGAGCGGAAGTATACTGTCCTGTTATTATACAGATTCTGGGCGCCATCACTTTGTTTCTCCTCATCTGCTTCCCCCGCCTCAGACAAACAACCCACAGCCATGCGTTCTCTCAGAACCCAGGCCAACCGCCGCCTCCCGCTGCGACCCCTCCCACGATATGCCTCTTCCGCCGCCGCTGGCGCCTCGGGCACCGCGGCCATCCAGTCCGTGCTGATTGCCAACCGCGGCGAGATCGCCATCCGAATCAACAAGACCGCGGAGCGCATGGGCATCCGCGCCACCACCGTCTACACCGATGTCGACGCCAGCTCCTGGCACGCCCACTCTGGCTTCCAGTCGCTCGGCCTCGGCCCGGCCAAGGGCTACCTCGACGGCGAGAAGATCATCGCCCTCGCCAAGAAGAACGGCATCCAGGCCCTGCACCCCGGATACGGCTTCCTCTCCGAGAACCCCAAGTTTGCCGAGCGCTGCGAGCAGGAGGGCATCGTCTTCATCGGCCCGCCGCCCTCGGCCATGTCCGACATGGGCGACAAGGCGCGCTCCAAGGAGATTATGAACGCCGCCAACGTGCCTTGCGTGCCGGGATACCACGGCGCTGACCAGGGTGAGCAGCAGCTTCTGGAGCACGCGAGGGAGATCACCTTCCCCGTCCTGCTCAAGAGTGTGCGTGGCGGTGGTGGTAAGGGTATGCGCATTGTCATGACTGAGGATGAGTTCATGACCCAGCTCAAGAGTGCCCGCGCCGAGGCCAAGGCTTCGTTTGGCGACGGCGGTGAGGTCATGCTGGTCGAGAAGTACATTGTGCGCCCCCGCCACGTCGAGGTCCAGGTCTTTGCCGACAAGCACGGCAACACTGTCGCGCTCGGTGAGCGTGACTGCAGTGTCCAGCGCAGACATCAAAAGGTCCTCGAGGAGTCCCCCGCCCCTGATCTGGACCGCGCCACGCAGCAGGACCTCTGGAACAAGGCCCGCATGGCCGCCTCTGCCGTCGGCTACGTCGGCGCCGGCACTGTCGAGTTCATCCTCGACAAGGACAGCGGCAAGTTCTACTTCATGGAGATGAACACCCGTCTGCAGGTCGAGCACCCCGTTACTGAGATGGTCACCGGCGTCGACCTGGTTGAGTGGCAGTTCCGTATCGCCTCCGGCGAGAAGCTTCCTCTCGACCAGGCCCAGGTTGAGGAGCAAATGAACCAGCGCGGTGCCGCCATCGAGGCCCGTGTCTACGCTGAGAACCCCGAAAAGGGCTTCATGCCCGACTCTGGAAAGCTCGTCCACGCCGTGCTGGCCGAGAGCATGAAGGCTGACGAGGATGTCCGTCTGGACTGGGGCTTCGGCTCCGGCAGCGTCGTCTCCGAGGCCTATGACGGTATGATTGCCAAGCTCATTGTCCGCGGTGACACCCGCGAGACGGCCATTGCGAAGCTCGCCGCCGCGCTCCGCAAGTTTGAGATTGTCGGTCTCAGCACCAATGTCGAGTTCCTGAAGCGCCTCTGCGAGTCGCCCGCCTTCATCGAGGGTGACGTCGAAACTGGCTTCATCGAGAAGTGGAGAGACGAGCTCTTCAAGCCCAGACACATCAAGGGCGAGGTCTTTGCCCAGGCTGCCCTTGGCGTACTGAGCTTCCAGGCCAACGAGCCCGGCCCGCACGGCGTCTCTCTGGGCTTCGGCGCCGCCAACTCCACCAGCGAGCGCAAGCTTGCCTTCAAGGTCCTCGACGGCTACAGCGCCAACGAGGGCGAGGTCGTCGAGGCCAGCGTCGCCCAGACTGGCCACAACCTATACACCATTTCCGTCAGCCGCAAGGGGCAGGAGACGCCCGAGGTCTTCACCAACGTCTCTGCCCAGCGCAGCACCGAGGACGCCGTCACCAAGGTCAACTCGCTCTTCTCGCACGAGCGCATCGACTCCACCATCGTCCCCCAGGAGGACGGCAACGACACCAAGGTGACCATTTTCCAGCACGGCGTCAAGACGGAGCTCTCCCTGCTGCCGCCTCAGTGGTACGAGAAGGCCCTCGGCCTCAAGGAGGTCAGCGCTTCCGTTGCCGCTCCCATGCCTTGCAAGATTCTCAAGAACGAGGTTGAGGAAGGCCAGACTGTCACCAAGGGAACCCCTCTTGTTGTCATTGAGTCCATGAAGATGGAGACTGTCATCCGGTCTCCCCAGGATGGCATTATTAAGAAGCTGGCTCACAAGGAAGGTGTAAGTATTTCAGCGTGAACAGCCTCATTGCAACAGCTGCTAACATGAACCAGGATATCTGCAAGGCCGGCACCATTCTCGTACTCTTCGAACAGGAGCCTCAGGCCGACGAGTAAATACCAAAGAAACAGAAAAGAAAAGAAAATATGTCAAAATTATCAGCTGGCGTTACGAGGGCATTAGCATTAGGCATGCATGTATATAGGTTTCTATTTGGGACGAGTTATGTCAAAGCTAGATTCTGCAAAAGGATTTTACAGACTTAAATATGAATTCAAATGACAAACTAAGCCAATTAATTCCATCCGAGCCGTATTATCGCGGAACTTGCATCTCTATCGTGCGTACCTGGTGCAAGTAAATCCATTAAACACACGTGATCTCGCGTTGCCTGGGAAGCAGGTTTTAGTGAAGCTCGTCGCGTCGTCCGCGACCCACCAACTTTTTGGCGGCACCTCTAGGCGACAACGCATGGCCACACGCCACCAGAAACCCTGAATCCCGTAAAAATCCAACAACCTGTCGCATCCCGATCCATTAGCGACACGGCCACCCTCAACACGGTAATGGGTACCTAGCACACTCTACTCTGCCATACCGCAATGGCCGGCCCCGACCCAGACGGCCCCGACGCCGACCATGCCCGCCCGCCACCCTCGACGCTCGCCGCGCAGCTCGTCGAGAACATCTCGGCGTCGTCCAAGTCCGCGCGGTCCGACGACAACGCCGAGCTCAAGGGCCTCTTCGCCGTGATCCAGCGCGTCAAAGACGACCCGGAGCTGCTGCGCACGCCCGAGCAGCGCCTCGAGCACAACCACATGCTCGTCTACGTCTACTGCCGCGTCGTCCTTGACGCCATCCGCCTCGACGACCCGCTGCTCAACACGGCGCACGTGCGCGCCGAGTCCCTGAAAGCCATAAACTTCCTGCGCTTCACCATCAACGAGACTCCCGCGGTGCTGTGCCACGCATCGGCCACGCACGGCCTGCTATTCCGCGGCGAGGAGCCGCTGTGGGTATGGCTGCTGCCGCAGTGGCTGCGGATGCTGGGCCACCCCAAGTGCGCCGAGCTGGAGAGCGCGATTGAAGGCTTCCTGCAGTACCTGCTGCTGACAGTGGCGCGGGTCTCGAAGCTTTGGCAGATGACGGGCCCGCTGGGGATGTACTATCGTGGCTGCTTGACTGGTGAGTCGTGCTGTCGCTCTATTTGGAAACCGCTAGCTAATGGTGTCTGGTAAGGTCTCCTTGACAAATTGCAATCCCCGGCCACGAACCTTTCAAAAACGAACGCCTCGATCAATATAGAACTGCCACCCGCCTACGTACTGGACCAAGTCTGGGGAGGACCGAGTGCGTCGCCGTCGATCTCTCTCACATATCGAATCAAACTTGCTCGACATGCATTGCGGCAAGCCCATTGCCTGGCGCGTGTTCTGGCATACCCACTGATATGTCAGGACTCGGCATTCTCGTCCATAGCGCCCATGGCTGAGATTGGACCGTGGCTGCTTGATTCTTGGCTTGACCTGTGGTCCATGCAAAAGAGAGTGGAAGGCGAAGAAAAGAAGTCACCCTTTCCGCTTATCGAGATGGCCATGGAAGTGGCGAAATCAACCAAAGGCGACCATGCCATTGCGATCGCCACAAAGAACAAAGCATACACGACTCTCGTGCTGCTTTGCAGCGAAATGGTGGCAGCGCCCGAGGACCTGGCTGAGAGCGACCCGAACGGCGACGCCGCTAGGGCTAGTTATTGCCTTGCGCTGGTAGTTGTCGCGCAGGCTGCGCTACAGTCTCCCACCATTAGTCGCCTGGCGGCATCCAAGCTGGTGAATGAGCTGTCATTGCTACCAGCACAGTATCCGGCGCTGGGAGAGAAGTCTGACGTTGGGAGATGTGCACTTTTGTTGCGTGAGGTTGTCAACATGGATTCATCCCAAACATTACCCTCGTCAACCCACCCTTCTCTATTTCAGAATATCGAGCTGCGGCATGCCGTGGAGGCCTTGAATCTGTCGCATGAGCAGCCGGCCCTGCAGACCGGCGGCTCGAAGAGAAGGAGGCTTAACGAAGAGGCTGAAATCGAGGCTTCTACACAATCAATACGCAGCTTATACGCAGTTTTAGGAATCGATGCAGCCGCCGAAAATAGCGAATTGAATTCTGATCTCATTCTCAATGCGGTGGATCAGAGCAATGACGCAACGCGCTGCTTGGCTATCAATATACTGTCGACCATGTGCTGCACTCTGGATAATCTCCAAACAAGCGAGGACCAATGTGCCATATGTACTGGCAAAATCTCATCTGGCAATAAACTGCCTGCTCATAAACTCAAGACGGATATACGTTCAATTTTTGTCCAACTCATCCGCCAACCGAGCTTTCTGGAGTCTCGGCGGCCTCGAGTCGCTGCCATGCTTGCTCTGCGCAGAATTGCCTTGCACTGCGAGGATGCAACATGCCTGAATTTAGAGACATCAACTCTGGGCCAATGGTGTTTACAAGCACTGAATAGCTCAATACGAGAGCTGCGAATCGCTGCTGGAAGGGTACTAGTTACGTTTATGCCACCAAAAGCAACTTCCGTGATTGACGAAAACCTGCTCTCGCGGAATCGCAAAAACACAATTGCCCTGCTGCGATCCGTCTCAGATAATGACCAAACTCATCTGGTGGAATCTCGAATCATGGTCTGGGGACAGCTTGGCAGAGTAATGCCAGAAAACGAATTGAATCTCATCCTGATCAAGCTGCTGGAATACCTCGGCAGCAGCAACAACTTTGAAGCGGCCGTCGCTTTCAACGAGCTTCTCAACTTGGCTGAATCCAGGAGCACGACACCACGCCGTTTGCTCGAGCCATACTGGAAGAGCTTGGCATACATGGCGACGAAAGACATGGTTCACCGACCGCAAAGGAGCAGGGCAATAGCGGAGCTCCTGCAAATTTCGGTCAATGAACTGCTTTTGCTTATTCAAACTCACGCACTCCCGTGGCTCGTCCTAGACAAGCGAACAGAGGTGATTCAAAAATTTGCAGAGGCACGGCATGAAGAATTGGGGTGGCAGCCACTAATGGACAATGCCAACTTGGCAGCTATTTTATCGCTCCTCATGATTCAAGAGACGGACAATATCGAAACCTTCGTCAGATCTCGACTGGAGGATGTCGGGCTTCACCTGCATAACCGACCAATTGCCGAGTTGCTGCAAATCGAGCCTGTGCTGATTGCGATTGAACTGCTGAAAGCCGCTGGAGAAGCAGATGGTGGAAGAAAACAGACAGTAAGACCCATTCCAAGAGCGAATGCCGAATGACACTAACATGCCCAGATAACCGACGCTCTTCGCTGGATGGCAACTAGTATTCTCAGTGCAAACAAGGAAACCAAACTCAAGAAGGGCAATATCATCGGCAGGTTTCTGCAGTCTCATATTCTCGGCTTGATGGCCCGTCTGACAGACGTCATCAACGACCCAGCCATAGTTCGCCCCGGCGAAATGGAGCAGCGCAACTGCATCCGAGCTCTTGATGAAATGATCAACCTCTGCCAGAGCCATGCACGAATCGCCCGACCACAAATATCTGCCTGCCTTCTTGCCGCTCTTGCACACGAACCGCTCAGGGATATTTCCTTGTCGTGCTGGGCGTCGATGCTCATGAACTTTGAAGAAGAAGACATCGAGGCTCTCCTGGAAACAACCTTCTTCATCGTTAAGCACTACTGGACGTCTTTCAGTGTCTATTCCACGGAAACAGCAAGCAACATCATCTCCTTCCTCTTGGATCACTATGGAGCTGTTGTTGAAAAAAATATCAGCAGCTTGCCTAGCTTTGAGGTGATTCCTGCTCTCGCTGGCCTGGAAACCAAGCTTAGAGCACTCCGACCTGATCTTCTTCCAGAAGAGCTGCTTCCTATTTTTGCAACTCGGCTCCGGCACGAAAATTCAGGCGTTGTGCAGCAAGCACTGGATGAGCTCGTCCCATATTTGCGTGCAAATCAGGCGTCCTTGTACACTTCCAATGTATCTCAGACAGATAGTGTGATTACAACGCTCATGCGCGCGCTACTAGACTGTGCGTGCCGGTACAACAACTTGCATGCGAGCATCAGTAGGCTCTGCGTCGAATGTATGGGCTTGATTGGCTGTCTGGACTCCAACCAGGTTGAAGCTGTGCGCGAGCAGCGATCCATTGTGGTATTGGACAACTTCGAAGGGTTCAACGAGACTACAGATTTTGCCCTCTTTCTCCTGGAGGAAATTCTAGTACCATCTTTCCTTTCTGCCACTGATACACGTCTGCAAGGGTTCCTCTGCTTTGCAATGCAAGAACTTCTGGACAGATTCGAGATAAAAACAGCCATTGCAATGCAGAGCACAGGTGGCATCGCTGGCAACGATATCTACCGCAAGTGGCTTGCGCTGCCAGAGAACGTTCGCGAGGTGGTCACACCGTTTCTCACATCGAAGTATATGGTGGCTCCCATGCTGCCTGTCAAAGTGGAATACCCAATTTTCAACTCGGGCAAGCCTTACGGCAACTGGCTTCGATCATTTGTCATTGAGCTGCTGCGTAACGGACAGCATCCTCATGCAGATATGCTTTTCGAGCCGCTGTCGCGTGTAATCCGAGTCAAGGATTTGTCCACGGCTGAATTCTTGGTGCCGTATCTCGTGCTCCATGTGCTCTTAGGCTCAAAGAGTACAAACCAGGACAAAGATCAAATCTTGCGCGAACTTACGAGTATTTTGGAGTATAGTCCCGCGGAGAACGCTTCTTACGCTGAGAAGGAAGAATTCAAGCGCTATTGCCATGTGAGTAGAAATGTACTTTTATTCGGTCGCAGACTAACCGATTTGTTGCAGGCTGTTTTCCGAGTGCTCGATTACGCCATGCGCTGGGTACACGCCAGAAAGTCATCTGGCAGACTTTCAACTGAGAAGAAAGAGCAAGTCGCCAACATCCAGGCAATCCTGGACAGCATCTCGCCTGAGCTGATCTCCGAGCGTGCAACGGACTGCAACGAATATGCGCGCGCTCTGTTCCATTTGGAGCAACATGTCCAAAAGATGGAGCAGCAAAAACGTGAGCCCGGCGATCGAGATCGCATGTTGGAACGATTGCAAGATATTTATGCCAATATTGATGAGCCAGACGGCCTGGAAGGTATATCGGCGCACCTTCATGCCTTGGACATTAACCAGCAGATTCTTGGCCATAAGAAGGCTGGTCGGTGGACTGCTGCGCAAACCTGGTACGAGATTCAACTGGCCGAGAAACCAGATAATGTCGACGTACAAGTCGAGCTGCTCAGTTGTCTCAAACAGGCTGGCCAATATGGTGAGAAAGAAGACGGTCAACCTTTTACTTCAAAGCTAACATTTTGCAGACGTTCTTCTCAATCACGTCGAGTCCATGTTCACAGACACTTCCAGCGACACAAAAATCATGCCTTTTGCTGTTGAGGCAGCCTGGGTTACTGGTCGCTGGGAAAGCCTGGGCAAGTTTATTGAACGCTTCCACGGCGATCTTAGTCAAGACTTCAACATGTCCCTCGCATCCGTTTTCTCATCTCTCTACCAAACAGCTGATCGCACAAGCCTGACGAAAACTGTACAAGGGATGCGAGAGAAAATCGCAGCAGCCATGACCACATCTGCGACAGCATCACTGCAAGCTGCCCACGACTCGCTTCTCAAGTGCCATGTCCTCGCCGATTTGGAGGTCATTATCAATATCAAATCGAACAAAGAAGAAGATCGCAAGCAAGCGCTTGGCTTGTTGGACAGCCGTCTCGACATTATTGGAGCCTATTTCTACGACAAACAGTACATTCTCGGAATTAGACGAGCAGCAATGGAACTCATGCGACCAATGTTTTCCGACCTGGATATTTCTGCTCTATGGCTCACTAGTGCCAGGCTCGCGAGAAAGACGGACGCCATTCACCAATCCTTTAACGCCGTACTTCACGCCTCGCAGCTTGGAGATGACTCGGCCACGATTGAAAATGCCAAACTTCTCTGGAAGGATTCCCATCGTCGACAGGCCATTCAGATGCTGCAAGGCGCCATCGAACGTAACCGCTTTATGACGCAGACTGGAGCTTCTATTACGGCAAGCTCTAGTAAACTCAATCCGCAGCAGAAGCTCCTTACCGCCCGCGCGCAACTGCTATTGGCAAAATGGCTCGACACCTCTGGACAAACCCACGCAGTGGCACTTCGCGAGAAGTATCAGCAGCCGCCGAAAACACATTCCATGTGGGAAAAGGGACACTATTACCTCGGTCGCCACTACAAGAAGATTCTAGAGTCTGAACAGCCTCTCAAAGTTGACGACCAGAGTGACAACTATGTGACTGGTGAGATTGCGAGGCTGGTCATTGAAAACTACTTGCGGTCTCTCAACTTTGGAACAAAATATCTCTACCAGACTCTGCCGAGAATCTTGACGCTCTGGCTGGATTTGGGCGCCCAAGTTGACAAGGCACCAGAAGGCAAGGTCTCGCTCTCTCGCGAGCTTTATAAACGGCGCGTTGAGCAGCTCAATCTCCTGCACGCATTCCTCGACAAGTACATCAAAAGGTTACCTGCATACATCTTTTATTCCGCACTGCCGCAAATCGTGGCACGTATTGCCCATCACAATGCAAATGTCTTCGAGCGACTTACCCACATTATTATTAAAGTCGTCCAGGGCTACCCGCAGCAAGCACTATGGAGCATTATTGGTGTCATGACTACAAAGCAAGTTTCCGAGCGCAAGACCAGAGGAGCGCAAATTCTGCAGACGCTCCGCAGCACATCTCGAAAAGTGGAAGGGTCGTCATATGACCTTAAGCAGCTACTGCGCTATGCGGAGAAACTGGCAGAGCAACTTCTTCTTGCCTGCACAAATGGCGATTTCCATGGCAATAAGACGGTGCACGCAAGTCTGACGCGAGACCTCAGATTCAATCACAAGTGCACGCCCTGTCCGCTGGTTGTCCCAGTTGAAGCGACTCTGACGGCCTCTCTGCCGACCGCGTCGGAGTATTTCAAGAACCACAGACCGTTTTCAAGAGATGTGGTCACCATCGACTGTTTTTTGGATGATGTCCTTGTGCTGAGCTCTCTTGCCAAGCCGCGCAGACTAACAGCCCGCGGCAGCGACGGCAAGATTTACATGCTGCTAATCAAACCGAAAGATGATCTGAGAACTGACCAGCGTTTGATGGAGTTCAACAGCATGATCAATAGGTCCTTGAAGCGGGATGCACAGTCAAGTCGACGACAGCTGTACATCAGAACCTATGCTGTCGTGCCTCTTAACGAGGAATGCGGTATTATCGAATGGGTACCCGGCATCAAGACTATGCGAGACACTCTGCTCACACTGTACTCGTCGCAAAAGATCCACCCTGATTACATGGCTCTCAAAGGACTTATGGACGAAGCGTCCTCTTCTGAGAGCAAAATTCGCATCTTTACAGACGACGTGCTGGGGCGCTTCCCGCCGCTACTGCCGCTGTGGTTTATACAACAGTTCCCGAACCCGTCGGCGTGGTTCGCGGCCCGCCTTCGGTATACGCGCTCCTGCGCCGTTATGTCCATGGTGGGCACCATTCTTGGCCTCGGTGATAGACACGGCGAAAACGTCAACCTGGAAGAGGGCAACGGAGGAATTTTCCACGTCGATTTCAACTGCCTCTTTGACAAGGGTCTGACGTTTGCCAAGCCCGAGAGAGTTCCCTTCCGGCTCACGCACAACATGGTGGCGGCCATGGGTATTTATGGCTACGAAGGTCCGTTCCGCAAGTCCTCGGAGCTGACACTGAGCATATTGCGCCAGCAGGAAGAAACGCTGATGACGATTCTGGAGGCGTTCATCTACGATCCAACATTGGATCTGCAAAAAGAGAAGCGCTCGAGAAAGAGCGACGCTGCTGTGCGACTGCAGCCGCAGAGCGTGGTTGACAGCATCAAGAGAAAGGTGAAGGGCCTGCTACCAAATGAGAGTATTCCGCTGTCGGTGGAGGGCCAGGTGGAGGAGCTGATCAAGCAAGCCGTTGATCCGCGAAACCTAACGGCTATGTATATTGGATGGTGTCCATTCTTGTGAGATGACGATTCTTTTGCATGTATGTGTATATTCTACCTGGGTGGGTTTAAGTTTTGTTTGCGGGCGCATCTTAAGGGCATCACGGGTTTTGAAGAATCGACGCGCGACGACCTTTCTTACCATCGTCAATATTACTTCAATCTATATTTGAGTTCATAATCATACTTTTAACTGCAGTGACAAGACCCGCTAAATATTCTTTTTATAGTGTGGGTGTAAGTTTGCATTCAACATCACTGCGAGCAGCAACCGTCACAGCAACCTCGTCGCACCACGGCTCTTCAGGGTCAACTACCTCTACGCTGGAAAACTCTTTATCCATGCGCATCATGCCTTATATGGCCTCCGTGAGCGCGTATTCCTCTCCGAAGCAGATGCGCCCAGCTCGTCTCCTCTCCTCCTCGCGCTGCTCCGCGGCGGCCTCGACGTAGCCGCAAGTAGCCACGGCAGGTCTAGTATGCGGCGCGGATGCGAGGATCCTGCTTGCGGAAGCAATCGAGCGGGCCCTGCCGGAGCTGCAAGCTGGTGCTCCTGAGCGAGAACTTGATGGTCTTGCTAAATTCGTGGTTGCGCGGCTTCGTGTTGACCATGGTGTTTGTGGAGCGGCCGAAGAGGAACTCGGTGGACGAGTCCATTGTGAAGCGCAGAAAGAGCTCCTTGAGCCCGACTGCCTCATCCGGGATCTTCGGCAGCTCGCACAAGTTTGCAGAATGAGTTTGCTGCATGTCCGTCTGGAGTTATGTACGCCTGCGGAGTTTTAACAACAGTACGACTAGTTGAGAAAGAGCACCTCCGCCAATGGACATGTGCCAACAAAGTTTCGGAAATGGACGCAGCTGTTCGTGATCCGCAACGTCTACTTGCTCGTCTTCGGCCGGGCTAGTCCTATCAAAGCGGACGTGGGGGACGAAGAGTCAAAAGAGTATAACAACGCAATTAGCAATCCTGCATTGCCCTCGTGTGTCGTGGTCCACTAGAGAGAGAAGGAATTGCAATGACTGCCGCAGGCTGAGATGCGGCGGATCTAAGGTCCGCAGATTGACACGCAAGAACTGGCCCTGAAGTCTTGCGCCCGGTATATCCGGAGTTACATTGGCATTCATAAAGTCCGATTGATGGCACATGTTAGGCGATTTTGATTTACACTCGTTCAAACTTTAGTCTTCGGCGTATGAAGAGTCATAAAGTCAGGACGCGGCCGGATTGCCTGTTTATCTGGCAGTATCTAGAGTCGATACCCTCCAGATCTCTAATCAAGCCAGACTAATCATAGTGCCGATCTAATTCAAGCCTCTTGTGATGTATGCGTGTTCCTAGTGTCGCCTCTGCTATCTGCTGCGTGGCCAACTGATTTGGACACGAAACGTAACCATGTTGGACTATAGGCCAACTCATCTCTCGCAACGGAGCTTTTACTGCTGATGACTACACATTATGCCTCGAATTCAACGCCTGAAATTCCATGAAAATCTCCAAGGACGGCCAGCGACACAGTGCCGCTTCGGCTGACATCTGACATTAACTGATGCTTACTGGTCCACCAACTTCATATTTACAATACATCAATGCCTTTGCATCAAATCGAACGAGGCTGCCGCAAGATTTGAAGTCAAACTCTACTCGGCAAAATGGCAGATTTCGTACGCGATTACCCCGCGTAATTGGATCTTGGCTTTAAAGTCTGACGTGAGTCTCAGCGGATAAATGAAAAGACTTGGTCCCCGCTTCCGTCGGGTTTTTGTTCCTAGTCCTGTTAATGCGCCATTTGCGCCCGTAGCTGTTGTCGGATATTTCTCGTAAAAGAATATCTACCAGTCGGGTCCATGCCGACATTCAATTAAGATTTGAAATTGTCGTTATATTGACTCACATACAGCCTTGCTGGCTGCTGGCGTGGTTCGTCTGTCTGCCGGCATTTGTTACTTTATCCGGGGCACTCGGCAAAATCGAGGTAGCTCATCCTTCGCCTGTACTATTTCGCTTATCGAATCAATCAATTCTATTCAGTGCCTGACTATTCGGAGCTCCACTGCAGCCTGGTATGTATCGTGGTATCTTTGTAATGCCCAAATGCGACCTATCAGAAAATACCTGGCGCGAATAGCGCGCCGCTTTCACAGCGAGCCGCTCGGCCACTCGTACTTGGGCCACGGGAAGTTGACGTTGTATGTGGCGTTCATCTCTAGCGAGCCTGCGGGAAATGATCTTATCCTTCCGTCCGGCAATTCCACGTCCTGCGCGTCCTCCTTCCAGCACCACTGCCCAAACACCAATCCGACCTGCTGCGCAATATCCCGTTTCAAGCGCACGACGATGTCTGGCCTCGGGCTTTTTTCGTCCAGCAGCTTCGGGTCGGTACTTTCTTCATATTCACCGGGCTCGGCCACGCACTCGGCGTCGGTGAACAATGCGCCTGTGGCAACCTCGCCGTCGTCGGGCTCGTAGCTGCCGTGGACCCTGAACTGCCCGAAATTGACTGCTAACGGGATCTGCACGCCGCACTCTAGCTGAAGAAGCTCGTCAATGCTTTGGTTGGCAATGCTGGCGTTGACGTGAGTAATCGGCAGCGAGTCGATCCGGACGAGAATCTCCAGCAGCACCTCGGTAGATTTGGCAAGTCCGCTGGAAACCATGTCGCTGTCGGCAAAGTCGCCCACATACCAGACGGCGCTATCACAGGACTGTTGGGCGCGCTCGTCGATGAGCACAAAAGCTCCGTCGCGGCCGGCAGCCGTTTCTGCCCTGCGTATGCCGGCATGCGTAAGGGTTTTGTACGCTTCGGGACATTGCTGAATTAGCAATTCGACTGCGGGGTTGAAGTGCACTGCAGCAGCAGTTTCGAATCGTTTCTTGAGGGCGTTGAGGTCTTCATCCGCTAAGGAGCACATGAGATATGCGGGGAGGCAGTCAGGCTCCTCTGAAGGAGGTACTATAAAGACCATTTCGAAAGGAATCCAACCCTTCTCGTCTCTGTCTTGTGAATTGCCTCGTTTCGTTATATCGTCTTGCGGCCAGCTCTGTTTTGCCCTGCTGGAGCAACAGCGGCTCCTCTGTTAGCTGGCTACTGCGCCGTCGCGTAACCGCCGCAGGCCTCGGCGCGCCCGGCTTACAACGGCTGGTTTTGGCTTGTTAGTAGCAACGGCGCAGCGGGGCATCGACATCGACCCGTGCCTAAAAATAGCGATGTTGACGGGAGAGGGGGGCGGAAAGGGCTACGCAGGGCGTTAAGCATGCGAAATTGGGTCATGGAGTTGTTGCTTGACTTCTGTCGAGTTTGCCGTCATTTATATTGTCGAGGTTTTCCTACACATGCGCAGAGCTGGTGAAAGCATTCGATGTTTGTATGGTTGCATTGTCTTGGCGCTGATGGCGGTTCGCAGAAGTGGACCACGAGCGATTCGCTTCCCGCGTTTTCTTTAAAGGCTAATTCTGGTTTGAAGCAGCTTTTAATGCAATTACTCTCTTGAAACAGACATACTCAGGTAGGGTCGCATGATCACCGACGAAGAAGCCAACGGCTGTCGCGGCTATCGGGTCAAAGAACGACCGCAGGCTAGCCTTGGAAGGCGGCGATAACTGCGACACGCTTTGATCGGCAATTCCGTCCATAATTATATGTTTATATATGTGCGAGTGAAGTATTTGACTTAGAGAACAGGCATTGGTCCCGCATGATGTCCACATTGAAATCTGGAAGCCCCCGCTGATTGGGTTCGGCAAAACAACAGCTATAATAAAAAAGCTAAAGACGACAAAATCCATTCTGACAACAAAATTTGATGCCAGAAAAGGCAACCCACTGTCCTTACGAGACAGAATAGAAAGCCCTGTTACTGACCTGTGGTATAGGGTTCCCCCGAGGTGGAATGACAGAAGGCACGGCCTGTTTTTAGATTTGCCATACCAGTCGCGTCCCCATGACCAACAACTTTGCCGGCGCGCGGATGCCACTGGCTGGGCTTGCGACTGAGAGTACACGGCAAGCCGTGTTGCGCCTAGGGTGAGCCGCTGTGACAGACTCGACCAAGCATCTGGAGAAACCTCGAGTCCTGGAAGCCGTGCAGCTGACCCATCAACTTTTCAACCGGACGGACATGAAAGCCACAGGTCCGCGCGCGGTTCGCGCCTTGGCTCTTTTCACCTCACAGGGCGTCGTGGACAGTGAGCCGGAGTTTTGTAACAAAGGTTTGTGACTCATGATTACTGGCGCGGCTTGAGGGCATATCGCTCTGGTCCATGCGTCCTTCTGTGTTTACCTTCAGAGGGAGAATCAAGCTTTTTGTTGGTAAAAGCTCAAATAACTACCAAAGAATGGCGTGAAAAATGGTAACGGGCAGTGGTAACTAACTTGCTGGCAGGTTTACAGTATCTCGCGATCGTTGTGCGTAGACATTTCAACTGCCACATAACGCATCGAGGCAGGGCATAACAGCCATGCAGCGCGGAATCGTCCAGAGATTTCTTAGCAGCCAAGATTTGCGCTAAAAGATATCCCCATTGCAACTTGGTCGGCTTCATTTTGTATGTTTTCGATAAACGAGATTGCCGCTTCCAAGCCATATAGGTCTCTCGTCCAGGGCGCTGGACCAACCGGGCGCCATGGTTGACTGGGCAGGGGGCGCAATCAGATTTTCATTCGTGATGGATCAGAAATAAAGTCCTACATATTGGAGGTGCAATATCAAAGAGTTATATATCTTTGCGCAGTTCGAACTGCCCCGAACAGCCGGCCGCTGGATTATGCTTTTCTGGCCACACCGCGCGGACAGATCTTACGGATTCTACTGTTACTGGCCAGAGGTCCGATTGAAGAAGAACAGAGCGCTGTCAGTGCCACAAAACTCGCAAGTTACCAATCGTCCATTTGGTTCGCCAGATGCCGTTACGCCTTTCTCAGATTTGAGACGTTGCATAAACAAGTTGGGGCTTGTCATCAACAGTTCGCGTTTTAATTCTACTGGTAACTAGTTAGTACGTTAACCAACATTTGTCTTCTTCCACCGGTCAAGGTAGCCTCCGTTAAGTCAGCCCTGTGCATATTATGTCTTGTTCTGGCATGGTAGAACATTGCCTCCGTTTCCAAAGATTACGCTAAAAGAGCCCGATTGGCCGACTAGCCAGCTGAACCACACAGGCCAGAGCCTCACTAGCCCAATGTCCTGATTCTTTGCTGCGTGCATCCCCAGCGACCCGGAGTCTAACTTCACCATCCATATTGTTCTTATGTTAGGTACAGTTGCAACAGTGCGCAACAAGAAGGCGCTTTAGCTGCACGCTAACTAGCCACCACACAAAATGCACATGCTCTTTAATGTATCCTGAGACTAGGTAGCGTGCCCTACAAGCAACTTGTCAAGGCTCAGCTGCTTCGGCCACTCTGTATTTCTTCATGGCTGGCCCCCACTTCGTCTAGAACAAACTAAGCAATGCCCGAGACTTGAGAGTGAACTGTATCGAGTTGACGCACTTCCAAGTCAGCTAATAGCTGGTTTTGATTTTTAACCTGCGCCTCCGAGACTGGCGACTTAAATTTCAGATTTTCCCGTGGACATAACGACTGGTAACTCCCCCATGGCCTCCCGCGTGGTGACAGAGACAGGCCGACGGGCGTACAGCTCCCCAAGCGCAAGTTCGGAATCGACTGGACTCTCTCCAACGACAGAAGAGCCGGGTGCAACCAGAAAGAAGCGCTGGGCCCCAAGAGCAAGGACAGGTTGTTTTACTTGCCGGTATGCATCGATTCTCGTTACCATGTTGTTTCAACAGGGCAGCCCCGGCGCAGGACAGAAGGCTAGCTAACTCGGCACTAGACAACGACGCGTAAAGTGCGATGAGACGAGGCCAGCATGTAAAAAATGTAAGTTGAGATGCGAATCTTTGTTACTACACAATACAGGCGTCTGTGAAGATAGGTCGCTTACTCGGGGCAGGCCAAAGCCTAAAGCGTACTTGCGGAGGCTACAAGCTACCTCCACCCAAAGTCTTCGTCGAGGATGCACATGACATTTCAGGAATTCTGCAGCCATCACCGCCGACTGCTCCCAGTCCCATCGCTCAACATAAAGGCGAGTTTGAACTATTTCAATACTTTCGCTCTGAGGTTGCTAGGGAACTGGGCGGCATATTTGATCAGGAATACTGGACAGGAAACCTTCTCAGGCAAGCGCAGGTGCAACCGGTGATGTGGTATACCTGCAACGCTATATCTGCAGTTCATAAGATGCATCGCCTGGGGTTGCTTGACTCACAGCCGGTCACAGAGCAACAAAGATCATTATCGCTGCAGCCTTACCAGCAGTACCACTCGGCTATACAACAGCTAAAATCGCTCGTGCTACGTTCGGCGAAGACCCTGGAAGAGAAACAAGACATGGCGCTCGCGAATCTTCTCTTCACTGTACTCGCTTTCATGAAGGGCGACATTGGCGAATGCTACACGCATGTCAACAATGGCTTCAAACTCACTGGCATATTCAAAGCGTGGGAGCAGACGCGGCTTTACCGACCCCGAGAGAAGCATCGCCTTCATCCAGCTGACTCTCTCATATACCTGTGCATAAGAATGGAAACCATGTGCTCACACTTTCGGGGGCCGCAGTTCAAGCCGAACAACTATCCCTGGGGGAAAGGTGGATGCAGCCTCCAGCTGCGTGATGATCCATTCATTTCCGTCACAGAAGCATACTTCGAGCTTGAACTTGTATGTAATGCCGGCATTGACATTACCATTAGCCCTGGTCCAACGCCCGTCGAACGGGATGCGAAAAGCATGGTAGACGCAGAGTGGCTTCGCGATTTCTACCGAACAATACTGACCAAGTGGCAAGGAAAGTACGTACCTTTCAAGCCACAGTGCATTGAACAAGACGAGCTGGCGCTCAAGGTCCTTGAGCTACGTGCTGCTTTGATGCAAATAGTATTGTTCACTGAAAACTCGTTAGTGCTTTCCGAGCTGTGCTGGGATAGCCAAACCAATGCATTCAATGATCTGATCGAGGCTGTCAAAAGCATCATCATACTACGCTATGCCGCAGCGGGCAAAGATCCGACCGTCGCTGCACGTCAGAGACCCAAGACACAGAGCCGAGCATTCACAATTACACCGATGGTTAACGAGGTGTTGTACGTCATCTGTCGATTATGCAGGAACCCGGGGGTCCGTCGCAGGGCCATGTTGCTGTTCGAACACGACTATTACTTGTCACCTGCTGTCAACACGCTGCTCTACATTCACATGGCCAAAGCCATGAAGGATATGGAAGAGACGCAGTGGCATAAAGCGCCACAGTTCCAGGGAACGGCCTCTGCCTGCGGATGCCACCGGGCAAGCTGGTTCATCTGTGACAGCCACCGCGTGAGCATGAATTGCCTGGACAGTCCTTCGGGTAGCAGTGCCGTGCTCTGGCTCAAGACGACGGACGATGTGGAAGAAGACGGCGCGTGGAGGAAGATACCAATGCACTACGGGTCATTTCGTGCAGAGCTCACGCCTCTTTCAAATATATAGAAATGTACCCGATGGAGGGACAAAAGTCGCAAATGCTGTTGGCAAAAGGACATGGCGCTGTATAAAGAGTTCCTCAAAAATACCCTCCTTTATTATGAGAATATAGCGCCTCATTCTTAGCGTAGCTCGTGATTTAGCTTGTACAATTCGTATTCTATGACATGAAATGAAGCCTCCTCTTGCCCATTGGGGAATTGTCGCCGTCTCGTGGTTACATTCCCC
Source organism: Lecanicillium sp. G3 (assembly GCA_037575805.1). Lineage (NCBI taxonomy): Eukaryota > Fungi > Ascomycota > Sordariomycetes > Hypocreales > Cordycipitaceae > Lecanicillium > Lecanicillium sp. G3. Next base: position 20,662 of record JAZHPD010000018.1, on the reverse strand, counting down.
GCGGTCGTAGTCGTCCGTTTAACACACCAACGACTCCACTGGCACCACTTGAGGGACGAGGCTAATTCCAAGTAACTAGTTAGAGGAAAGTTTAATTACCACTGTGGTGTAATCTTGCCTCTGGGATCAGGAACAGGGCCTCTCTCAGACGCTGGCGATCGCTACTGAGCGCCTCCTCGCGAACGAGGCGCTCTCGCCGTGATGCGAAAAGCAGCAGCCTCTACGCACAATATTGTCAACTTCGGGCAAGGTAACGTAGCATACAAGGCTCCCATCGCCGAGTTCGGGAAAAAATGCGCGTTTTTCTGGCCTCATGCACATTTGGCGTGTGTTGTTGGGGCGCCTGGCTCGTTAGTTATTGCGAACGTGCGAGGCAAAGGCTTTTAGTTTCTTACAGGGGCAAGCCAACTCCCCCGTAACTTTTACATAACTCATTGACCTTCCAACCCTTGACGGTCGTTTACCGTGACACTAGTTAAGTTAGTGCTTCTGAGCTTCATCTGGGGTCTGGGGTCTGGGGTCTGGGGTCTGGGGTCTGGGGTTTCTGGAGAGAGTCGAGGATGCACGGGATATGTAGAACCACCGTTTTTCAATCGAGACTGGGGAAGAGAAAGAACTTCTGTTTTCTTTGGGGTAATTGTAACGGGATGCGGCGTTGAGGGTGTTAGTAAGGGATTTGCACAGTGATGAACTGGGGGAGGAGGGAGCCCCAAGCAAGCAGCCATCATTCTCGCTCAAGCTTTTCAACGCTTCCCTTATTGGTGGCTTTTTTCCATGTGGCGGCGGTACTTTGTTCAAGAAACTCTTTTGTGGCCAAGAGCCGGGAGTGTCCGGATTTCGGTTTTGCAGCACTAGAGTGCCTGCTAGCTGACTCGGTGGGTGGCAGGGAGGAAAGAGAAGTGCCCCGTGTGCCGAGAGGGGCTCGCTGTCCTGCAACCCTGCGCGGTTCTAGTTAGAGCCTCATGATAGTTCCCACCGCCTCAGCTGACACGCCGCGCTCGCTCGCCTGTCCGCCCTGCAGCTGCGTACCGGTTCATCCTACGGGCTGGCGTCGGCGGCTCCGGCCTGGCTGATTGTGGCTGGCAATCCTTTGTGGCTTCATGCAGCGCCGCCGGCTTTTCGATTTGTAAGAGGCACTTTTGCGCCCGGAAGGTGACGGCAGACAACCGATCCCGCAGCCACATTATTTGTGTGCCTCACAGCTCTTGGCAGGATCTCTCGGCGTGCCACCATTTCCGTGTTATTCGCAACCACACGATGATGAAGCCAATTGCGATTCATAGGGGGGCTATTTTCAAACAATGGGAAATAATGAAGCGTGAGATTGCCACCTCTCCCGCGCATGCAGTAGTAACCCAAATACAAAGATAACCCCGGAGCGGCCGTGTGGGTTTTTCGGTGGTCTTCGGCACGGAGGCCAGATAGGCAGCGTATCCATTACTCAACCACAAGCTCTATCTGGCGCGCCCGGCTCCCTCTCGTAACTCTGTACTGGGGGCTTTCTCATTCTGCCCAAAGAATTGGCTCATACATAGCGTATGCTGCTTGGGCAAATCAGCAGCTGGCCCCCACACAATACTCCCCAGTCTTCCCCATTCCAAGTGCCCAGAACAGGATGAAATGGGGGAACTTTTGCCCGCGTCTTTATGAACAGGGGTTCCCTTGCTCCTTCGGGGCAAATCATGCTAGTGGTAAAGCAAAAGAGAACGGAACAGCGCCATCACCGCACATCATTTGCGCCTAGCTGGCCTGGCCCTTGCCCCTTTGGGGGAGATGGTATGGTGAGCCCCTCCCAAGGCCGGCCGTTACCAAACTAGGCTCTGCTGCAGGTTATCAATACATTTCTGCGCACTAGACAAGGTGTAGACTTGCGCCTACGCCAGTCCCATTCTAGAAGGTAGTGTTGTCTCTCCTTGATGCAGTTGCCAGGGCGAGTCAGCTCGCTCTAAAACCGTGGGGACTATTCGGCGCGCGAGATTATAAGAACAGCCAGGGAGCCTTCTTCTCGCTCGGACAAGGCTCGTCTCAATCGCCACGTTCAACTAGGCTGTATTAGTGTGTGAATAGTTATTCACCACAAAATATTATCTGTCGCCATGTCGGACAGCAACTCGGAAAAAAAGGCTGCCATGGAACCCACCACGGAGTCGCTGGATGAGAAAAACACTGTATGAGAAGGCCCAATTATGCCTGTGCGCCTGGAGCGCCTTGCTAACCACCGTTTCTAGGTCTACGAGGATGCTCGCCTCGACCCCCTGGCCCAGACTGAGACACAGGCCGAGACGACCCAGCATGACCTCAACGTCACTGAGGATGATTTGCTCGAGGCTAGAGAGATTGCCGCTAGCTACAGCCTTGACGATGTCCAGCGCGTGAGTTGCAGCACGTTCAACCTGCTGCAGTATACAGCTGCTAACATACGGTTCAGTTGATGACCAATGTCTACGCCATCCACAAGCGCGACCCCAACTTTCCAATCACCGTGATTCACAAGATCGAAGAGTTCCTGAGTATGTACCACCAAGTGCAGTTTCACCAATCAAATGCTAATTTAAACAGATGATGAGGACATTTTCGAAAACCCCGAGAAGCACGAACGCATTATCATGGAGATGAAGATCGAAGCCGCGCTCTTGACCAACAACTCACCCTACGCTGAAGTCCGCGCGGTCGTTACCAACAAGGATGATCCAGACATGCCTGTTGGAACCATCCGAGCATGGGTGATCGGCGTCCTTTTCTGCGCTATTGTCGCCTTCGTAAACGGCTTCTTCGAGCCTCGCCTTCCTGCGATCTTCATCACTGGATCCGTGCCTCAGCTTCTATCATATCCTGTTGGTGTTTTCCTCGCCAAGGTGCTGCCCGATGCCGGGTTCACGCTCTGGGGCACCCGACACAGCCTCAACCCTGGCCCTTTCAACAGGAAGGAACATATGCTCATCACCATCATGTGCACGGCCTACAACAGTTCGCCGTATACTAACTGGATTGTTTGGATTCAGTACCTCCCACAGTACTTCGACCAGCACTGGGCCTTGAACTTTGGCTATCAGCTTTGCATTGCCCTGTCCTCCGGTTTCATCGGCTATGGTTTCGCCGGCATAACCCGTCGCTTCATTGTGTATCCTACACATTGCATTTGGCCGTCGTCTCTCGTGACCATCGCCCTCAACTCAGCCTTCCACTCTGTTGAGGAGGACCACTCCATTCCTGGCCCCATGAAGTCCTCATGGCGCATGTCAAGAATGAGATTCTTCCTGTACGCGTTCGCCGCCATGTTCGTCTACTATTGGTTCCCCAACACCATATTCACTGCTCTCTCCGCCTTCTCATGGCTCAGCTGGATTGACCCTAGCAATGTCAATTTGGTTGCTATCACCAGTGTCCGCTCCGGTCTTGGTTTGAATCCCGTTCCGACTTTTGACTGGAATACAGTCATCGCCATCTTCGATCCTCTTTATATGCCATCCTTTTCCACATTTAACACGGTAGGCGGCGCTTTCGCCACTATGTTTGTCGTTATCGGACTGTTATACTCTAATGCCTATAACAATGCCTACTTTCCGGTCAACTCTAACCTACCCTACGACCGCTTCGGCAAGAGATACAATGTCACCCGTGTTCTCGATGAACGCGGCTTCCTGGATCTCAAGAAGTACAACAACTACTCCAAACCCTACCTATCTGCCGGTAATATTACCGTTTACACCTTCTTCTTCGCCATTTACACCGCCGCCATTACCCACGCGGTCCTTCAACACCGCTCAGAGATTGCCCAGGGTTTCCGCGGAGCTTTCAAGAACATCTTCAAGTCTAACAAAGCGACTCGTGACGAGGCCGGTGTCGGTGACGTTCACATGCGCCTGATGAGCAAGTACAAGGAAGTTCCTGAGTGGTGGTATATGGCCGTTCTTCTTCTTGCTGCCGGTCTGGGTATGTTTGGCGTTGCTTACTGGCCCACTGGCACAAGCCCCGCTGTTGTTGTCTACGGCATGATTCTGTGCGGTATCTTTGTCATCCCCATTGGTATCATCTACTCGATGACTGGTACGCAGGTGACTCTCAACGTCCTGGCTGAGTTCATCGGCGGCAGCTTTTCCAATGGCAACGGTATTGGCATGTGCTTTTTCAAGACCTATGGATACCTCACCTGCGCTCAAGCCCTCAACCTTGCCCAGGACCTCAAGCTCGGTCACTACCTGAAAATCCCTCCTCGCCTCATGTTCTGGGCTCAGATGGTCCCGACTCTTGTCTCGACTTTCGTCTTTGTCGGCCTGCTTCAGTACCAGATTCACATTCCCAAGATTTGCACCAAGGACGCCCCTTTCCGGTTCATCTGTCCTGGAGAAAACACGTTCTTCACCGCCGCTGTCACTTGGGGTACCGTTGGCCCTTCAAGACAGTTCGGTCCTGGGAGCGTCTACTCTTCTACCCTCGTTGGCTTCCCTCTGGGTATTTGCATTGTGCTTTTCTTCTGGGGCCTGGGTAAGAAATTTCCCAAGAACAGCTTCCTGCGCAACATCCACCCCGTCATCATGATCCATGGTTCTCTGTTCTGGGCCCCTTACAGCCTGGCTTACTTATGGCCTGCCGTCCCTGTTGCCGTTTTCTCTTGGATGTACATTCGCAAGCGTTACCTCGCTTTGTGGTCCAAGTACAACTATGTCCTCTCCGCGGCATTCAACGCCGGTATGGCTTTGTCTGGTATTGTTCAAGGCTTTGCTCTTGGTATCAGTGGCACTGAAATCGAATGGTGGGGAAACACCGTTTCAAGCCAGGGCTGCGAAGGCATAGGCGGATGCCCTATTAAGACCCTGCCCGAGGGCAAGGCTTTTGCTCCTAGCCCCGGCGGCACTTGGTAGCCTGGTTGACGATTTGACGAGGAAGCTCAGCCTGGAAGCAATTTTAAGACGAGATACCCTCATGTTGTATAGAAATTAATAGTAAATACATCACATTGAACAAAAACATAATTAGCATCGTTGCCTAAAAGTCGTTGAGCTTCACGTAGTCCCTCATACCAATCTACTGGATCAGTGCCGTTTCAGCTGTAGAATGGCCAAGCTTGTAGGTGTGCGTATTTACAACGCATTGTACGGACTGTCGTCATACTATTGCGTGGATGGGTTGGAACCATGACGAGTCTTTATTGGCCGGTGTCGCTTAGGACAGCAACGTTCGCATATGGGACACAGCATCGGGCCAGGCGCTGAATGTATTCACAACTGCAGACAGTGTGCAGAGTTGGGCAGGTGCATTTTCTCCCGACTCCAAGTATCTCGTTGCAACGGCGCCCACGGGCCGCGCGGGGGTTTACCGCCTCATCTCAGACAAAGCAGGCTACGAAGAAAACTGGACATACCCAGAATCAGACAATCCCGTAAGTTGTCGGGGTGCAGTGGCGCGGTGCCCAAACAGCAGGTGGCTGGCCGCAGGCAGAAGACGTGGTGCGGAGGTCGTCCTTCTCGACGTTGAGGAAAAGAAACTGTTGCAGAAGCGTACCTCTCAACCGCGGCGACGCGCGTTCACAAGAGTGGCCTGCGGGTGGTGATTCAATTTCAGCCTGGTGTCAGTCAGCTTCAGTTTGCTGATAAGGGAGATGAAGTGACTACGTTCATGCACGGCGATGACAGCATTGAGGTGCTGGACATTGAACGAGAGGTGAAGTGGCGCTTTGGGCGTGTGGGTACAGGTGATGTCCCGGGGGCAAAGAACTAGCGGGATGAGATGGCAAAGTCACCAGTGTTGGATGTGAGAGTATGCTGGCGTGGGAGATCGGTAGGAAACTTATGATGGCCAGTCTGGATAGCGACGCAGTTCGCATTTGGTCCATTGATTTGGATGTTTGATGACTCCACGGGAGATAGTATCCAGTCGTCATATTCGTAGATTCTTTTCAATGCCTCGTATTAAAATATTGTATGAATACAGACATGGGCATGATCATGTGTACAGATCTAGTGCGGATTTTATCTTGCTCACGACATCCTGCTGGCCCGTTCCCACAATGCCCCCTGGGAGAAGGACGTCATTTAATACCATGCGCAACGCCACTATTGCTGTTAATGTCCTGCTCCACCACTGGTGCAGAGTTGTCGCCATCGTAATAAGACTCATATATCTGGTAAGTGAAATAGACACCTCGGCAGCCTTTTCTCCAGACCTGAGCAGGGTGGGAAGCACCCGTGTCTGCTTGCCTTTGATGACTTGAAGCTTATCCGCCAAGGTTCTGCGCGGGCCTGCATTATTCTTCGGCCAGTGAAGGTTGCTAAAAAAGGTATTATCCGGGCAGAAATGCAACTTCAGAAGACGGTTCAAGTATATCTTTCCCTCTTCCGTCTCCGTGAGAAAGGTAAGCGCCTCGGGCCCGAGAGATGCAAAGGCCATGTCCGTCGGGGCGAAGAGTGTGCCACCTCTGCTGTGCTGTTCGGCGAGCTCTTTGTCAAATCCAGAGGTTTTGATGGAATTGAGAAGAGCTGAAAAGTTGCGCTTTGCGCGCAAAGCTTCTAGGAGAGGCACGGGGGGCTGTAGAACATCGTCGATACAGTAGATGATGCCGTTGCTCGCATGAATGGGGGCTCGCATCATTTTTCCGGAGTTTCCAATAGTAAGTCCGTTATCGTGCAGCTTTACGGGAAAGACTTGCGGTCCGTTGCTGGTCGGTGGCTCGTATATTGAGGGCACATTGGTCATGGAGCGCAGATACGGCTCATCAATGTAGTGATGGCAGATGTGCATAGAAAGAATTCCCAACTCTGCGCCACCGCCGCGCTCGGCTAGACCTGGGATCTTCTCCCATGCTTGGTTCACAGGGACGAATAGAGTGAACTCTCCATTTGATGCGTCGCTCAAAAGGGCCACGAGGTTAGGGTGCTGCTCGAGAAGCCGGTGATATGTGTTCGCCTCGGGTAGTTCGGTGAGGATATTGTAAATTGTCTGGTCCTGCTGCGAGTTGTCGCTGGTAATAGCTGCAACATTCTTTTCGATGGCGATGAATGCCGCCTCAAGCTCGTCGGGACTGGGTTGGGACATGTTGCGTGGTGCTGAGTTGTGGCGGATAGTCTCTTACCACGACGAGGCTGCCACACCTATTTATCTCACAGCTGGCACAATTGAGCCACCGAGCTAGTCCTGTTCGGCTGAGCCGTCTAAAGCCCGATTTTATCGTGAGTTTCCTGATTTTGCCGCTTACATAGGGTACGTCACTCGCGTAATGTCACCGGGTATTATTGACAACGGCGGCCAGTTCTGTAACTCAACAGCATGGGTTGTAGAAGGAACAGCACAACCAAAAAAATGGCTTTCATGAAAAATAAAAGACAATTTAGGCTCATAGAACTCTGAAAAGAAGAATCTAGAATAAATTTGATGACAGACTCATTCTGTTGGCGTTATTTCATCTCTGAGCTTCACCTGCAGGGTATCTGAAGATCATGAACTTTACTGGTACCAAGTATCAAAAGAATGCTGACGTGGTCTAACAACAACGTCTACTGCTATAGAGCAGAACTTACATCTTATTCTCTGGAGTTACCCACAAGAGCACACTCTCACCTTCATCCAATTCCGCATGGACACCGTCCCCAACGACCTCTGTCTTCCCCGTCCAGACATTCTTGACTGTATACTTGCCCGCACCTAATCCCAAATCCTCCCACGAAGCGTCAACCGTCTGCTTCCCTTTCATCTTGCCCCCAAAGCCTCCCTGCCCCTGGTCGGGTCCATAATTAGCCAGTACCACCACCGCCCGCCCACAGGACGAGGGCCCCGCGATCCACGCCTGCAGCTGCTTCGCGTCCTGGGCGCCGCTGCCTGGGTTTCCGCGGCTGAGCCGGGTACTTTGCGGCAAAGTCCGCCACCGCGAGCGCGCCCTCGCTCGTGAGGAGCTCCATTCCCAGGTCGTCGACGCGCGCGAGGTCCGACCCCGTGATGAGGTTCGCGCCCGCGGCGACCCAGTGCGCCATGATAGTCCTGCGCTGCGCGTCCGAGACGCCCGTAAGGCTGGCAGCGTTGCCCGCGTACATGTTATCTAGGTCCGGATACACGCGGAGCTTGTCCTTCTCGTCGAAGATGTTCAGCACGGCGGCGATCCACTGCCTATAGTTGTCAATGGCGCGCTGGACCGTTGCCCAGCGGATAAAGGTGGACTCGCCGCCGTTGTTGATGTCCTGGTCGCTGCGCATCGACTCGGCGTTGGAGTTCCAGAGGGAGAAGTACTTGGGCGTGCGGTCGAGCTTCCACGAGATATCGAGGCGCATGGGGCGGCCGCTGTTTTGAATCGCAGTACGCCAGGCAGGCACGGCGGCGGACTGATCGGCAGGAAGATTCTGACCGTTGTCGGGCGATCCGGGGGTGATGAAGTCAAGTTTGATAGAATCGGTGCCCCTGTTTTCGTGTTAGAGTCACGAACCGGAGCTGAAGAGGTGTTCAAGAACTTACCAATCGGCAAATTGCTTCACAACAGAGTCATGCCAGCTCTGTACCTCGGGCCGGGAATGGTCAAAGACGCATCTCGCCAGACCCTCATCCCCAGAACAAACATCGCGGATCTTAGTCTCCGTACCCAGAATCGTCTTGTCAAGATCCGCCTGAAACGCACCCGGCACAACATACAGCCCCAGCTTCAGCCCTTTGGCGTGTAAATGATCCGCCAGCTTGGGAATGTCAAACTTGGGCGCATCGTATATAATGCGGCCGTGCTCGTCACCGTTGCCGCCCGCCGACCAGCCCGGGTCGAGGCTGCAGTAGGTGTAGTTTGCGGCGCCGAGCTTGTCGGCCATGAGGTCGCACTGCGCAATGATATGGTCTTGGTCGAATGTGAAGTTTGCGCCGACGTCGTTGGCCTGCAAGCCAAAGGAGTTCCAGCCACGCGCGGGAGAGCGGAAGCCGCCGGACGTTTCGCCGTACGAGATGACTTTGAGGTCGGCGGCAGAGGCGGTACCGGCGAGGGCCAGCACATGGGTAAGGAGATTCATTTTCACTAATAAAATCAACCTGCCTCTGAGAAAATCTCGAGTATGTTTCTTAAGATGAATCAGATTGCTAATAATGTCTTCTCCCGTCCCTCCATTTACCCCGCAGACGTCATCATTCAGCGCTTCGGCGAGAATGCTACAAGCATCGCGACAAATCACAGCTTCGTAATATGGTTTCTCGGACCCGTGGCAGACTCTAGTTCGATTCCCGGCACCAATATTCCAGCAATCGGATCGCAGGAGACAGCTCACCCCCGCGATGTGATACGACGTTGCGCAAGGTTGCTAGCCGGAGCTGCCACGGGCGGTCCCGTCGGGCTTCCCCACATGGCGATCCGACAGGACTGGGGACTGGCAGAGAATGAATTGAGAGGTGAAAATGAAAGCGAAGCAGGAGATAATATCCAGGCTGATTGAAATTAGGAAAATCGAGGCTGGGAGCGAAAACTCGGTATTGCCAGGGCTTAAGCAAGGTATTGGTAAGCCGTCACATGTCGTGCGCGGAGCGGAGGGGGATCGCCGGCGCCGTGTAATTCGATTCGTCAGCGGCGGCTTGCAGGATTTGACTCACGACGGCAGCCTTGTTCGAGCAGACATATAAAGATAGCAGGCAAACAATCGCTGGCTGAATTGCCAGAAAGAACTTTAAACCGGATTGACTTCTTCACACGCCTCCGTTACGCCAATTGATCACCATGCCCATCAAGGCCGTCTTCTTCGACTTCATGGGCACATGCCTCGACTGGCACGGCGCCGTCGCGCAAGCCCTGCCCACGACATTCCCTCGCACCGAAGTCTCCCCCTTCGCCCTCCAGTGGCGCGAGCACTACTTCAAGCACAACGCCGCCCGCTCGGCCGCCCAGCTCCCCAACGAGGACTTCGACACGACCCTCTCCATCACGCTCGCGGGCCTCATCGCGGAAAAGTACCCCGAGCACGCCGCGCTGCTCGGCTCCCATGACGTCCAGCAGCGGCTCATCCGCGCGTGGCACGCCCAGCGCGCGTGGCCCGACGTCGCGGCCGCGTTGGGGCGGCTGCGCCGCGAGCAGGGCCTCGAGCTGTTCGTACACGGCAACGGCACGACGCGGCTGCAGCTGGACCTGGTCCGGTCGAGCGGGCTGGGCGGGCAGTTCGCGATGCTGTTCTCGAGCGAGCTGACGGGCGTGTACAAGCCCGACCCGCGCGGGTACGCGAAGGCGCTGGACCTGGTGAGGGTGAGGCCGGAGGAGGCGGTCATGGTGGCGGCGCACGCGTTTGACTTGCGCGGGGCTGCGGCCGTGGGGATGAAAACGGTGTTTGTGAGGCGGTGGACGGACGACATCGAGGAGGATATGGAGGTGGTGAGGGATGAGGTGGATGTATTTCTGGAGGACATGGATGGTCTGGCAGACGCGATTGCGAGTTTCAGCAAATGAGTTGCTTTCGTCTTAGGATCACAAGGGCTCATGACAGTTTTGCCGAATAATGTATTCACTTCTTTTTTCCGTTTTTATAGTCTCTCATCACAAATGCCGTACCAACGCTCTTCACGCCAACGCCTCTCCTGTTCCCGCTTCGCCACAGGGCATTTCATCAACGCTCACTCATCATGCTCTTGCGCCATTTCTCATCATCGTCATCATAACTTTCGCCTACACTCTCATCACACATCACATCACATCACATCGCGCAAGACAGTCTCATACCCATCCCATCTACGCCTGCGGAATCAGCACCGCACGGAAATGCACCTTGCCCTCTTCCAACCTATCCATCGCCTCCGTGACTCCCTCCTTGCTCAGCGGGAACTTTTCAATGACGGGCTTGATGCCGTGGAACGCCGCGAAGCTCAGCATGTCGCGGTGCACGCTGCGCGTCGCCACCAGCGACCCCTGCACCGAGATGCCGCGGCTCAGCAGCGGCGGGTAGGGCATGACCAGGTCGCCGCCCGCCACGCTCAGCGGCAGGATCACGGACCGGAACGCCATCATCGGCATGACGACCGCCCAGTCGGGCTTCGCCGACGTCGTCACCAGCAGCCGGTTAATCTCCCACGCGTCGTCGTCTGCGCCGCTGCCGCCGCGGCTGCCGCCGCCGCCGTCGCGGTGGACCGCCTTCTCCGCGTCCGCGGAGGTGCGGATGCCGTTCATCGCTATGAAGCGGTGCACGCCGAGGCGCAGCGCCTCGTCCTTCTTGCGCTCCGAGCCCGAGAGCACGACGACGCGGCAGCCCATCTTGCTGGCGAACTGGATGGCGAGGTGGCCCAGGCCGCCGACGCCGACCACGCCGACCGTGTCCGTCGGCTTGGCGCCCAGCAGCGCCGTGTAGACGGTCGCGCCGCCGCACTGCAAGGGCGCGGCGTCCTCGGTGGCCAGCGCGTCGGGGATGGCGTGGAGGTAGGCCTCGCGCCAGACGGCGCGCTCGGCAAAGGAGCCCTGGTCGGGCGTCTGCGTGCTGCCGTAGAGCGCGCGCTCCCTGCAGAAGATCTCGTGGCCGGCCAGGCACTCGCCGCAGAGCCCGCACGCGTCCGTCTGGAAGCCCCAGCCGACGCGCTGGCCGGGACGCAGGTGCTTGACGTCCGGGCCGACGGCCTCGACGGCGCCGACGCCCTCGTGGCCCAGAACGATGTCGTCATGGCGCTGTCGTGGTCACATGTCAGTCGTGTCAGTTACTCTTGTGTTGTTCTTTTTGTGCTCTCCCCAAGTATCTCGTGATGTCGTTCTGTTTCTTCTCTCTACCCCGTGTCTCCTTGTCACCCCCGTCGCAAACGGTAAGAAGATGTCGGGCGCTCGCGCGCAGGTTGCGTGAGGGATAGAGGTTGCAGGTACATACGTGGTGTAAATCTTAAAAGAAAAAAAAAGAACGAGCATCATTGCCGGTGTTAGCTTAAGAGTGGTCTGGACCGGGACCGGACGGAGCGCGAGAAAGCGCGACGAGGGGGCCCGAGAAGGAACGAAAGTTCAAGGATTGCCGTACCTGTGCCGCAGACGCCGGACGCAAGGACCCTGACGAGGACGTTGTCGCGGGTGAGCTGCTTGGGCCTGCACGAGGTGGCCGGGACGGGCTTCCCGTCCGCGGCGCCCTTAAACACGGTAAAGGACAGCATGATTGGTCCGAGAGGGGGGTGTCGATTGCTTGTTTCTGTCTGTTGTTTCTTGTCTCTGTTCTTTTCCTTTTCTTTATTTTCTTTTTCGCTTTCTTCCCTGCTGGGGATCAATCGATTTAGTCCTCAATACCCGTGTATGTATGTGCGTATATGCGATGCAACAATGGTGGTGGTGTGGTGGTGTGTGTATGCTCTGTGTGATGCTGCGGTAGTGAGGCAGCCAACGGGAAGGTTCAAGAAAAAAAAGAATTTATCAATGATAACGGGCAAAAAATAGCTGATTAGAACGGTGTCACGCCTAACCAGAGGAGTGAGAAAGCGTGTTTGATTGAAGTTTGAGTTATTTTTACCACGCGAAGTTGTAGGTCAGGACGCACAGTCGAAACTGAACCGGCGGCTATGTTAGGTTGACGAGAGGTTGTTGGTTGAGAGAGGGAGAGAGAGAAAGAACAGGTGTGTGGTAGTAGCGGGAGTAGCAACTATGTAACTAATCGTAGTAGTACTTAAGCAGGGCTCCCGACTTCTCTTCTTTTCTGTTCCGCAGAATGTCTAACACGTCTGACAAAAAATAGAAGAGGGGGTAAAGGAAAGGGTAATCTCCAGTTATCTCTGAGAGCCGAATTTCCTCTTCCGGCCAGGACATGAAATGGAATGGGGGAGGAGGGTGGGGGCGGGTGCGCAAAGCATATCTTTTGTTTAAATAAAGTGTTTTACCAAGAGGCAGCAAGAGTCCGGAAAGAGGCACGAGGCACGGCAACGCCAGTTATATCAGAGTTAACAAGATGCGGCCTCGCAGGTCCAATCGGCCGTGTGATCTGGAACACAACCTCTCTCCTCCTCAATCGCTCACTCAGTCCTCACTGTCTCTAGCCACCCCTCGCTCTTTTCCCATCGGATCTCTTCCGTTCTCTCTTTGCACACACGCACACAGACACACACACAACTCATACTCTCTCTGTGTGCCCTCTTTTAAACTTTCCTTCCTTCCTCCACCTCGCCCAACGTCCATACGAGGGCACAGATACAGTTTAATCCGGCTCTCCCCGGACAACACGCACGTTGTTTCGCCCATCTCACACTTTATTTTCTCTCTGTCCTGCGGGCCAATTGCTTTCGGGGGGAGCAGGGGAGGTCTTGGCGAATGGAGTTTCCCGATCGGGACGGGGTTTTTCCCGTAAATCTCACGATCGACGGGCAACCCGCTTCCCCCCCCCCCGCGGCGCTGCGGTGCGGCCGTCCAAAGAGGATCGAGATCGAGGGACGCCGGCGTGTGTTTGAGAAAAGACGCTGGTCCCGCATCGAGGGGAGTGTGTGTGTGAGAGAGAGGGAGAGAGAGAGTGTGTATGTGGTTTATTCTTGCAGCCTTTTCCATGTTTCTAATTGGACTTTTTTTGGGGGGGGGGGGGTCCGAATCTGTTATTCTCGATGCTCAGCCTCGCACGGCTGCGCCTTTTGCTCTCGTCATCACATCACATCGCATCGCATCGCACGTGTTGGTCAGTCCATCACGGCGGGTGACTAATCAGGCAGGGGGGTAGGGCCGCCGCCGCCGCCGCCGCCGCTGTGTTACTCTCCAGTGATTTGTTAGTCCGTGTTGTGATTATTATTCTTATTTTAATCCGTCTTGGACTTTACTCTCCTTGCAGGCTCATACCTAATCTGAATCTGCATCAGACCATCTAAAAATGATGCGATGCAGACGGGTCGGCAGCGCAGCCCGGGCGGGTTGGACTGGGCTGGGCATCCCGCACTGACGGGCACTGCAACGGCGGGTACGGTAACCTAGCAAGGACGATCATTCACGCGGTACGTGTAGAGAGGAGGCTGTAGGATAGACAAGAAAAAAAAAGTTTATATGTAAAATGCCCGATGCGAAACGATGCATCGGGTGCCAGCTGTACTATATACATCTTCCATGACGGTGAGCACTGACTGGCCGCTCCCTCCGAAGAAAACAAGTAAAACAAGAAGCAAGTAAATGTAGGCAAGGAAATGTGAAGTCAAAAGTGAAAAAAAAAAAGAGGGAAAAAGAAGTAAAAAGAGAAAATCAAACAAGAAATAAGAATAAAGCAAATGCAAGCTTCGCTTATGCCATCGAATATAGACCGTTAATGCATTACGCCGTTATAGCTGACCGTGGGCAAGTGCTGTGCCTGTGCCTGGCCAGCGCGTAGTCGTTCGTTGTAGTCGTGCGTTGGACAATGATAGGCTGGCTGGTTGAAGTTCATCTTCAACAATGGGGAATCTTCCATCGTCATGCCGTACGTCGCGTCCCTTCGTCCCTCAAACAAATGCTAGCTTGGCCAGGACGCAGTACTCCACGTAATCCTGTCCGTCAATCGTAATGATCTTGCCAGGCGACACGAGCTTCCCCTTGAAGGAGCCGTGTGTCTTGCGCACATATGTAATTCCACCAAAGACCTTGGACTTGGGCTCGTCGTCCTCCTCGTCTCCCGTCGGAGGGCTGGCGACGACAATTGTCTTGTCGGCTGGGGGTGAGCCCGAGGCCAACTTGGCCGTCGGGAGAGCTTTCCTAGCGGGCGGGGGGGAAGTTCCGTAGGGATGCTGCGGCAGAGGTTGGCGGGCGGGCTTGGGAGCCGTGCCGGACTGCTGGGGCATCTGGATCGGGGGAAGGCGCTCCTTGTCGTCCAGGTCCATCTTATCGGCGGCGAGGGTGGCATGCAGCGGAGGCAGGCGCCCATTCTCGTCACCGGTAGCATTGGCGGCGCGGAAGCCCGTTGTGTTCTTGAGCGGCGGCAGGCGGTCCTTGTCGTCTTCGACGGTGGTGTGAGCAGGGGCAGCGTTGGCAGCGCGAAAGCCCGAGGCGGGACGGTCGGTGGGAAGGGGATGGCCACGAGCTCTGGGCGGCGAGGGCGCCTTGTAGGGATCACGTTCCCGTTCCCGGTCCCTCTCCGAGGCGTTGGGCTCGGGCAGCGGCGAGGCGGAGCGGCGCTTCTTGGAGAGCGAGGGCGACGAGCGATGGTGGGAAGGCGGGGACTGGAGCTTGGAGGCGTCGGCGGTGTCGAGGATGGACGGGGGCGACGTGATGCCGTTCTGCTTCTCGTGCATGGCCTTGGCGTGCGCGGAGGCGGTGCCGAGCTTGCGGATAGCTCTCTGGCGGTCGGCACACTTCTCGCGCTCCCATCGCAGGTTGCGGGGTCGCTGGCCCTCGAGGGTGGTCGAGACGCGCTCGGCGTACTCGACGGCCTTTTTCACGTTTTCCTCGACGTCGGCCAATTCCTCACCGGCAGTGACCTGGCGGCCACGCTCGCGGCAGTACTCCTTCATGCCGAGACGGTTGAGGTTGAGAAGGTGAGGCTCGAGGACAATCTCCTCGTGGATGAGCCAGGTTTCGGAGGGAGGCGGGTAGTTTCCCTTGACGGGCCTGCCGCTGCGAGCCTCTGAGACGAGCTTGAAACGCAGCTTGCCATCGCGGCTGAGAATGCCGTAGACGGCGTGTTGGTCGGGAGCAGGTTCACTGGAATAGAGCCAATAACCGACCAAGATGCGTGTTGGGTAGCGCGAGGCAAAGTCGGAGGAGCCTCCGACGGTAGAGTAGCTGTGCATATTTACAAGTTGCGAGGGGATATGGTGAGTTTGGGAGATGTTGGTGGTAGATGCGGTGTGCGCTGCTTGCGTGAGGTGTTTTTGGATGAGGATGTGTTGTCCAATATCAACGAGTCGAGCCTCGGGTTGCCGCCGTGGCCTAGTAAGTGTAGGTGCGCCGCCTGGTGGGGGGAAGACTTGCTGGAGCTATGAGAAACAGCCTGGAGTGTATATTTTCATGGCCGCTCTTGTTTGAATGCAAGATAGGTATGAAGTGAGGGGGACAGCCCGGGCGAGGGTGAAGATATGGGGGAGGGGGAAAGAAGAAGAGGAGGAGAAAAGTGGTGATGATCCCCTCTTTGAGAAGGAAAAAAAAATGCGGTACCAACTTGAGGTGGTGGGCAGCAGGCAGCGGGCAGAGGGCAGTTTAGCGGGCAAGTCCAGTGGACAGTTCAGTGAGTGAGTGAGTGGGTGGTGGTGGGCGGCTGGTGTTTGAGTCTTTTGGGGGGGGGGGGGGGGGGGGGGGTTTGGTTTGGTTTGCCAAGGGTAGTGCGAGCAGGTGGAGCGGGCTGTAAAAAAGAATGTGCCTAGTGACTTGGTGGTGGTGAGTGGTACCTGTACCAAAGGGAGCTGTGGCTGTTCTGCCCTGTACGTAGTACTTGCACACAGGTACTTGGTTGCAGCCCACGCTGACGAGTTAACTACCGAGAGGCAACTAGCTGTTATCTGCAGTTGCAAACTTGAATTTAGTACTATTTGCTTCTGTTCTCTGGTGCAGGAGCTTGTGAATTGTTGCAGGTCTAGGTTGATGGGCGGACAGTTGACGGTTGACGGAGTGCACGGCCCGGCGGCTTACATGGCTACCTGATGATGCACCGTAGCGATTGCCCTTGTCGACAAACCGAGGTCAGCCATTTTCAAGAGTCTTTTTGTATTTATTAGCTTTAGCATCTGTCCACATTTGTAATCCGAGGGAATCCATCTCGTACGGGCTGCGAGCTTGTAACTGTACGGGCTACGGCTTTGTACGGGCTTGTACGGACTTGTGTCCGAGCCTGTCATGTAGGTCTCAATGGCCCAACGGGGCGTCTAGGTGCGGTACATGCTACAGTAACATGGCCGTGGGCAGTGCAAAGCAAAGGCGAGGCAAGAGTGCTGAGTACTGAGTACTGGTTGACAAGAGTATTGACTGACTGGTACAGCCATGGGCACTTGTGTACCAGGTACAACGTCCACCAAGTACCTGACAAGGTCAGCCTGAGTTATGTTCCTCCAGGTCGGCCAATAGGTTTGGCCTGTGGTTGCGCGCCTGCAGCCCAGCTTGCATCCTTCCGCAGCCTGAGCCTGCAGCCTTTCTGGGTCGGTCGGTCGGTTTTGGCCGGGGCGCGGCGGTTGGGTTGGGGCGGGCGTAGTACCCCGTTGTGTGGGTGTGTGTGCGTGCGTGTGTGTGTGTGTGTATTGACCAGTATTTCTTGTACCATTCGCCAGTAACTAGTTGCTCCAAGACTGTGGCCTGTAGCTGGTCAGTAACTATTTCAAGGTAACGTCTTGCGTGCTATAGAACGAGCCTAGGCAGGGAAGGATTGGGCTAGACTGGGTGTGCGTCGGGTGGCTTGATGGGTTTTGGCTCTTTTGTATTTCAGGTGGATGGAGACGGAAGAGAAAAAAAGAGGAGATGGTATTTTATTCCTGCATCGTGGCGTACAAGGGACCGCGTATCTGACACCTTGGAGAGAGGGAAGAGAGGGGAGAGAGGAAGAGGAGAAGACAAGTTGAAAGACGTTGAGATTGATGCTGCTCAGGTCAACGGTTGGGTAAGCAAGTACTCAGTAGGTATGTACTCCGTACCTCTTGCCATGTTAGTATGAGTATGTACTTGGGCAGGTGGTTTGCTCCTTCCCCAACTTGCATCCCACTGCCGGGCGCTGGCCCCCAATCCAATCACATCACGCCTCTACCAAGCACTCCGAAGCTCCGTGCATGACCCGACAAACACAAGTCCCGTGGACGGGTACCTTACCTACCGCGGCCTGCAACTCGGTCCATGGATCTTCCTCCCTGCTACTCCGTAGACTGCGAGCCAAGCATGCCTTCACCATGCAGCCCCGGCCCAGCAGCCCGCCGAGCACTGGCAGCAGCTGCACAACTGCAGTAGCCTGAAGCTGTAGGTGTTGGCCAAGTGGGGGCATCCAGCTGGACCGTGGCCGCGGCCTGGAACCTCGAGACCAAGAGACGAGCCCCACTTTTGGAAACAACGCCCATCACACTCCTTCCAGTCCCAGCCAGTCCCAGTCCCCGGCCCCAGTCTCAAGTACATGCTGCTAGTTAACTAACGTAACTACGGAGTACGTACCTCCAGCCAGGCTCCTCCCCTCTCTTGACTGCTCCCGACTGCTCCTCCTCTTCCTCACAGGCCAACTCTGGATAGCTTCTCCTCTTTGCTGCAACCCCGACTCGACTCTGCCACCATCACCTTGATTAGCACTGGCTGTCGTACCCTGGCCACCATCCATCCATCACCCATCGCCCATCACCCGTCACCCGTCACCCATCACACGTTTAACCGCCCGCAAATCCTAGGGCCCCAGACAGGCAAGCCACACCTCGGACACTGTGCCCGCATACGGACAAACGACAAGACAAGACTCCATCCTCCTGCGAAACAAAGACCAGCAGCCTCTTCTCGTCTCTTTCCTCCCCCGATCCTCTTCGTCCTTCATCCCCTTTGGCTTCGGATAATGCACCAGCCACCGCAAAGCAAGCGCACACACACGCTCTCCCACTCAGTCACGCACACACCACCACCACCACCACCACCACTACCACTACCACTACCACCGCCGCTCGTCACACCACCCACACACCACCCACACATTACCTGTTGCTGGTGCAATACATACACCAACACGGCCGCTCGCCAGAAACGGTTTGGCTTTCCGCATGACAATGTGCGCCTCCAGCCAGTCCAGCCCGTGGTGTCACCAATGTGCGCCAGGCGACCAAAGAATGCAACTACAGAGGGTAACAAAAAGACCGACCCAAACCCAAGCCCCAGCCCCAATTCCAAGACTGACTGTCTGTCCGACTTGCATCAAACCACCTACCTCAAGCAGGTTGGCTTGCAGAACAAGTGGTGATGGCTTCAACCAATCATAACCAAATGTCCACCCTCCCGCTCGGCAGACCACTGGCCTCCCTCGCCCTCGGTGTCAGTGTCAGTGGTGAAAGCTGGCTTCAGCACGACAGGTAGCCTACTACGTAGCTTGGCTTCGCTTCTCGCCCGGAGCAGCCTGGACTGGGCTCACCTTCTGGCCCGTCATTTCATTTCTATTTTCATCCGTTTTCAATTCATTAACCAAGTCCAGTGTCTCGTCCGTCCCGCCTTCCTGCAGGCTCCAGCCTAGCCCATTTTTTACATTGAGTAATGCCGGAGCCCCTGTTCATGGATGTGTGGAGAGAAAGAGGAGCTCTCGTCTGCCTACAGATACTCCGTACTCTCGGCCTCTCTCCCCTCTGCTGCTTCTCCGTACAGGTACTGTTTACTGGCTGCTGGCCCCGTCACCTCCGTCTCTTGGCTTTCCCAGGCACTATTGGCCACCTTTTGGTGCGACCATCTTGGTACATGGTGGCTTTGCGCCTCTGTCCTTGCTTCCCCGCCGCGACGTGCAGGCGAGGCTGGCGTCGGAGCAGACCCGTCCACTGGCCGGCCTACTTTACTAGGTCAGACAAGGTACAGCAGCCAGTGAGGAACAAGACAGCCAGGCATGCTGCAAGCCCAGTCAACCAGACCACGCCCCGGCTGCAGATGAGAGGAGACCAGCAGACGCAGAAAGTAGAAAGTAACAAAAATCAGGCTTGCAGGGTTCCTCTTCAAGTACCAGTGCCACTGCCCTGCAATACTGGTACAAGACCCGACTCTCCACTGCCCCCAGCGCGGACAATGTGGAGGGAGGGGCCGGCCGCTCTCCAACGGCGCGAAGAAAAAGCACAAAACTACAAGTACGGAGTAAATACCAGCAGAAAATGCTGTTGGCAGAGACCCGCTCACAGCCGTCAACATGGCACCTTGCTTGTTGCTTGACATGCACCTGTCTCTCTTAAACTAACTAACTAACCTAGGCAGTTGAAGCACACGGATCCTGTCAGTTTGGCCTGTCGGCGCCACCAAAATCTGCACAATGCAACGCCGACCAGTTCCTTACTCGTGTCATACATTATTGTAACCATGCACTCACTTCGCTCAACCAAGACTAAGAGTTGCACCAGCCCGGAAACACAAGCCAGCTGGCCAACTAGTTTCTCCGACTGGCAATGCAAAACTAACGACGAGAAAAGACGAATCGAAAAGACGAATCGAAAAGAGGAAATGCTCCGGTCTCAGCCAGACCATCACCGAGTCACATCGGCCCTCCATCCACTCATTCAGCTTTCCCCTCTTCCCCTCTTCCCCTCTTTGGTCTCTCAACTGATAAACCCTCCTATTCCTGACGGCACACTATACAGTTCCTTGGTTGCATACTCTGCGCACTATAATAACGACACGCAGCACTTATAATACTGGGCGTACACCACACACGCCACGCCAGAGTAAACACACGCCTTGTCATGTCGACTCGACGATGCAAGGGTAGTTGGCTAGTCTCGGCCCCCAGTTGCTTGTTTCCTCGCCGGCCAACAAATCACGCCGTTCCCGACTTGTCTTCTGCCTCCCAGTTTCTGGACTCTTGGCCACCTCTGCGCTGCCTCTGCTCTGCCTCTGCTCTGCCTCTGCCTGCATCACGCCGTCTGCTCGCCTTTTCGTCTTTTCATGCATTGCTGCCCACTTGATCGGCACCTGCACCACGTCCATCACCTACCCGCTGCGTCCTCTTCCCGACCGACCAGCTGTCTCTCTGTCTCACAGCTCGACAGCTCCCTCGCTTCACCAATCCACATCCCGTACTCCTTCATACCTGGTACGCCCTTTTCGGGGGGGGCGGGGGGGCGGGGGGGGGGGGGGGGGGGGGGGGGGGGGGGGGGGGGGGGGGGGGGGGGGGGGGGGGGGGGGGGGGGGGGG